>WOXC01009130.1:0-32500 GCA_011680675.1 Gymnobelideus leadbeateri
CATATTTTGTCTCTGAGTTTCAGGGATTGTTTGCTCTCGTTGCTGCCCTGCTGGCCTGGGAAGCAAGCAATCTGTAGCCACGATAAAGGTTGTTAAAGTTTGCATTGTGCTGGTGACATCACACAGCTGGAGTATTTATGGAAACCAAAGCCTCCTGTTTCATTAGTCGAGGTGTCCTGGTGGGAGCCAGAGGGGATTAGAGTCCTAAGCCTGCCAGCCAGCCTCCTAACACTCTAATATGTCCTTCTTGGGCAGCTGACAAATATGAACAGATACGGTGGTGATAAAAGATCTCTGCTTTTTATTTGATCTCTGTCTTGGCATGGTGCCCACTAATGCTTAACCTGGTCTGACTACTTTCTCTTGTTATGTCCACTGGGACACCCCTACCTTAAGGGTCATGGCCCAGCATCTCTCCTGAATGCTTCTCCCTGCCAGAGGATGACTTGCCAATTCCTAGATGCTATTTTGGGCCGTTTCAATTACCCCCAAAATATCCTATCTCAGTGGGAAATGAAGGAAGCCAGCTAAGAGTAAAAAGAAGCTTCCAAAGTCAGTGTAAATTCCATAGTGAGGCCCAGGGCCGGTTACACCCTATTGGGTCCAATTTCAGGCACTGAAGGTGAGGTCTTCTGCTCTCAGAAAGGGAGGAAGGGGACAAGCTTTGGCAGGGACTATCTGTCATTGACAAGAACAACGGATTTCCTTGGTCCTTCTGGGGTCAGGCATTTTCAGGGTTTATAGATTAATATCTGGACCTGGAATGAATAGATGGGAAAAAAAATGAGCCAGACCATAACAAACATGGTCACACTCTTGTCATTGATCACAAATCCTTACTTAGTAGGCGATTCAAATTGTCTAGTTCAAGTACGTGTGAATGGAGTTATTATAAACATGCCTCAGGTGCTGAGTCAGGAGGCTTCTGATAGGATCCCTGTTTATTAGGAGCCTCCAGAGACTGTGATTTGCTATTATATTCCAGTGGAATTTTTGTGTGGGGTGTTATTTTTTCTCCACCCTCATGGAAAAGCCTGGGGGTGGGGGGGGGGTGTTTGTTTACGTGAACTGAAAGCTCTGGGTTTTATTTCCTTTTGACAGGGCCTTGGCTGTGTGTTTAGAAATGGATAGTAAACCCTTCCTCATGGGGGAAGCAGATTTTCCAATACTTTTTGGTGGCACCTTGAATGGGGTTAAGAAACAGAGTGTTGGGGAATTAGCTTTGGGGGAATTCACTCTTGGCAGGTGGGCACCTGGGAATACATGCAGGTGAAGGTATTATGACAGGAGAGACCTGGAGAAGGGAAGGCTGGGAACATCTTCAGACCTTAGTCTTAATCATTTTTTTTATAATATTCTAAATGTGCCTTTGTAGAGTACCTCCATATAGGCTATAAATGCTTCCCATGCTTCCACACATCCATCTTTGCATTTGGTCTTAACTACAACCAAAATAGAGCAAGTATTATTACCCTCATTTTCAGAAGAGGAAACTGGGGTTTAAATGTATTTTGTAGGATCCTAGATTTGGAACTTGAAGGACCCTTAGAGGACGTCAGATCCAATCTCAGTCTTTAAGAACAAAAATGAAAAAACTGCTTTAAAGAGGATAAGTGATCTGCTTTAGATTTTCTAGGTAGTGAGTCAGGATCTGAACCCAGGTCACCTAACCCCAAATCCAACACTGTTTCCCACTATACCATGCTGTGATTTGGAAGTGGAGGGAAACTTTGAGACCACACCACCCAACCTCCTCCTTTTACATATGAGGAATCTGAGGTTCAATGAAGGAAATTGTGCAATCAGTAAGTGGTCACTGTCCATTGTTGCTCAGTCATTGCAGTCATGGTCAACACTTCATGACCCCATTTGGGCGTTTTCTTGGCCAAGATACTGGAGAAGTTTGCCATTTCCTTCTCCAGCTCATTTTACAGATGAGGAAACAGAAGCAAACAGGGGTAAGTGACTTGCCCAGGGTCACACAGCTAGTAAGGGTCTGAGGCCAGATTTGAACTCAGGCCTTTCTGACGCCAGCCCTGGTGTTCCATTCACTATGGCACCTAGCTGCCCCGATCACTGTCCAACATGTACTAATTCCTAACGATACTTTGCTCTATCTGGAATATGGTTCACCTTCCTCTTTAACTACTCTAATCCTACCTGTCTCAATTAGCACTTCTTCCAAGAAGTCTTCCATGACCATTCAAATCCATACTAATTTCTCTCTTCTCTGTCTCCTGAAATTATAGTCTATAGCATAGCTCTCAGCACCTGATTATTCTGTGTTTCACATGTGAGGGTGTATGTCTTGTCTTGCCAATTCACCTCTAAATTCCTGGAAGGTAGCAACCATGTCTCTTCCTCTCTCCTTAGAACCCAACCCAATGCTGGGCACATAATAGGAAATGAACTTAAAATTGAACAACACAATGTGTCTTGAATCTCTACCCCACAGACATCCCCAGTCACCACCCTAGGCTCCCATCAGCCTTCATCTGTTCTCTAATTGTCCTCCCTACCTTCTCCAGATCCAGGATCCATAAACCATAAAGCCCATGACCATCTCACTCCCCTGCTCTCAAAGCTCTAACGGTTCCCTGTTACCCCTAGGATGAAAATACAAACTCATATGTTTCTTTTTTAAAGTCCCTCGTAGTCTGCCTCTAACCTACCTTCCAAGGCTTATTATTACATGACACTTCTCTTCACATAATCGAATGCCCAGTCAAACTCTCCTGGTTGTTGTTCCCCATACATGACACCCCATTCCCCTCCTCCCTGCCTTTGCCCAAGCCATGAGACATACCTAGTGCACAGTCTTTCCACCTCTACCTCATAGAATGCCTATATTCCTTCAAAAATCAACTCAAATACCATATCCCCCAGGAAACCTTGAGTTACTAGAGCCCTGTTCCAGGGGGCTTTGTTTATATTGTTGTTCGTATTCAGTCATTTCAGTTTTGTCCAACTTTCTATGGCCCCCTTTGGTGCTTTCTTGGCAAATATGATGGAGTAGTCTGCCATTTCCTTTTCTAGCTCATCTTATAGATGAGGAGCTGAAGCAAACAGCATTAAGTGACTTGCTCAAAGTCACACAACTAGTAAGTGTCTGAGCCAGATTTGAACTCATGAACGTGAGTCTTTCTGATTCCAAACACAGTGCTTTCTCCATTGTGCCACCTAGCTACTTTTGTATTTATTACTTTGTGTATATATATATGTTTTTATTTAATTTTATTTTACCCACTACCACCTTTGAATCCCCAGCATTTATTGCAGTTCCTGGTATGTAATAGGTATTTAATAAAAGCTTACTGAATCAAACTTAAAGCTAACCCAAGTCCTTCATTTCTTAGAAGAAGAAACAAAGCTACAAAGGCTCAGGAAATCACAGACTTAACATTGAATGGGACCTGGGTGGCCTTCTGGTCCCACCCTCTCATGAGGAAAGCGGTGTCCAGTGAGGTTGTGCCTTTCCTAGTTAGAAAGTAGGGCATCATAAGGGCATCTACATCATGGATTTAGATCTAAAAGAGACCCCAAAGGCTAACTAGCCCAATCCCCTCCTATCACAGATACTAAGGCCCTATTAGTGACCTACCAAGACCACACAGGGATTAACTGGTGAAGTGAGGGTGAAGGGACTTCACCAAGGTCACACATCTCCTGACCATCAAAGTCAATGAAAACCGTAAGGTTTTCTGAGAAGTAAACCTCAAAATAGGGTCATTCAGTTCCTTTCCAGAAATCTAAATGTAGTTTCCCAAATATAGTTTCCCCCCTTCTGTGAAATCATGGAGTTGGACAAGTTCTCTTTAAAAGTTGAGGTCCTACATCCTATATCAATAAACTAACATTGCAATTGATTCTTTTAGGCCCTTTAAATATTGAGATTTTTTGTTGTCAATTATTAATATTTGTTGTTATCATTACTGTTATTACTGTTACATGAGCTAAAAGCCTCAAACATATCGATAGTGGCCAGGTTAGGGATAGGAAGAGGTGTTGCTGACGGATAGTCCTGATAGAAACATTATTCTATTGGTCAGAAACAAGAGGGACATGGATGAGTGACTGGCAGGCAGGAAGATGATACTGATTCTGACTATCCTGCCTCCTTGTCTCTGGTAGATGAGTTTCTCTACCACTTTATTCTACTCTGCCTTCGGGGCTATGGGAGATCTTGTGCACAGGTTAGGTGGAGAGGGATGGAGTTCACACCAATTCTACCCCTAAATCCCTCTGTGATCTTGAGCAAGTCACTTAACTTGTCCGTGCCTTTGTTTCTTCACCTGTAAAATGGAGTTGGACTACATGACTGCTAAAATTTCTTATAGGGAGGGGGAAAGACAAGTTACAAAGTCATCAAGTTCAATGTGTTTCTCTGTAAAATTAACCCTTATGTCATGGTTCATGATTGTTAACCATTTACTCAAGTTCATGGTGGCCCCTGAGTAATTCGTGGAGTTAAAGGAATAATAAGAGAACAAGGGAAGTTTTATTAACCAAAAAGAAAGCCAAAAAGTGCAATAAGATTTTGAGCATTTATTTCTTAATCAAACATGCTTACAGCCTTCTAAGACTATAGGTCAGTACTTGTTAGACAGCTTAATTAATGCTGGCCTAATTAAGGTTAACCCAGTGTCAGACATTAGCTGGAGGCTGGATTTTTATTACCAGTTCATTCAGTAACTGAACTTTTAATGGGTGCATTATGTGCTGTGATTCGAACATGAAAAGTTGGACTATTTTCTGAACAACGACTAGTTAGTTGACAAAAAGGTGAAGCGTTCAACTGTACTCAACCTTTCAATAGGGGTGGTGGCTTTTAGCAGGGGACATAAGGAGGTGTGTGTGTGTGTGTGTGTGTGTGTGTGTGTGTGTGTGTGTTTCAGAGGAGGCAAATCCTAATGACCCCCATCCCCTGTGTCTCTGGTGAACATGGGCAGAGGGCCTAAAACTCATGCTGGAGATGAGTGTGACTGCACATGCCTGTGTGTGCAAGGGGGCTAGATGGGTAGTAAGGAGTGAACACTGGCCTTCAAAGAAAGGAAGTAGTGTCAAGAAAATATCATAGATTTGGGGATCACAGGATTAGAGATGTAGCTGGGGGAACCTTAAGAGGTTAAGCCCACTGCACTTAGCTTAGGCAATCAACAAGCATTTATTAAAAGCCTACAATGTGCCAGGAGCCTATGAAATGCCTACTATGCACTGGGGGACAAAAGACAGAAATGAAACCTTTAAGAAGCTTTTATTTACATATGAGAAAACTTAGACCCAGAGAAGGTACATGACCTGCACAGGGGTCACCACACAAGTTGTAAGTACCCTAGCTAAGTTTTAAACCCAATTCATCCAAGTCCTGGATTCTTTGCATGGTACCATAATGCTGGACCCAAATGAAGCCAAGGAGCCATGTTAGTTGTTGTGAGAGCTCCTGGAATCATGGAACATTAGATCTGGAAGGGAACATAAAGATCACTTAATCCAAGTCCACCATTTTACAGAAAAAAAAAAAAGAGAAGCCAGATCTAAAATCCAGTCTCTTCACTCCCAGTTAGGACTCTTTCCACTTCAATAGAATCCCTGACCTCCAGGAGCTTACAGACTAGTTGGGAAGATAAAAATACATCAAGAAAGAAGTCACATCATTGTCTTTCCAAGGCTCACTCCTTCAAAAAACAGGTACCACCGAGTTATTGCTCCCCACCTCTTTCCAAGGTGGACAGGGTAGTAAGGATGAGGAGGTCAAGTAGACCTTAGAAATGTTCTTTCTTCCCTCTGGCTCCTCTGGCACTTTCTAGAAAAAATGATTGACTTAGCATGGAAGGAAACTAGGAATTGTTAGAAACGGAGGTGAGGAGGGAGAGTTTTCCAGGCATGTGGGAAACACCAATGCAAAGGCATGGAGACAAGAGGAGTGTTGTATATGAAGAACAGAGAGACTAAGTTGGCTGGACTGTAGTAGGTGAGAAAGGGAGTAAAGTATGAGACTATAGATTGATAGATTGAGGCCAGATTGTAAAGGACTTTAAATGCCAAACAGAGGAATTTTTATTTAATCTCACTGAGTAATGGAGAGTTGCGAGAGTCTATTGATAAGAAAGTGATTGTCAGACTTATGCTTTAAGAAAATCACCGTGGTGGATTCTGGAGGAGAGTTTAGAGTGATTTTAGTAGAAAGGCAGTTAGATGATGCAATGGAAAGAGTGTTGGACTTGAAATCAAGAAACTTTGGATTGGAAGGATTCAAATGCTCCTGAGGCACTGTGGGTACCATGGCAGATCATTAGGAAGTTGCAGATCAGTACTGTCAGACTCATTGTGACCCCGTTTGAGGTTTTCTTGGCAAAGATAGTTCCTTCTCCAGTTCATATTATAGAAAGGTAAACTGAGGCAAACAGGGTTAAGTGACTTGCCCAAGGTCACATGGCCAACCAATATCTGAGGTCAAATTTAAACTCAGCTCTTACTGACTCCAGGCCCAGAGCTCTATCCACCTAGCTGCTCAGGAAGACCTGAGTTCAAATCCAACCTCAGACATTTACTAGCCATGTGACCCTGGGCAAGTCACTTCACTTGACTTGGGCAAGTATAATGAAGCTAATTATAGCACCTCCCCCACTGGATTGTTGTGAGAACCAACTGAGATAAAATTTCACAGCTTAGCACAGTGCCCAGCACATAGTAGGTGCTTAACAAATATTTATTCCGTTCCCTTCCTCCAGATATTTAACTAGCCATGTGAAACTCTGGGTTTTAGTTCCTCATCTGCAAAATAGAGGTAATAGCACCTTCCTAACCAGGTTATTGTGACAATCAAATGATATAACATATGTGAAGCACTTTGCATGACTAAATATATTGTAAAAACACTAGTGATTGGGATATTTATTGTTTTAGCTGAGTGCCCATTTTTAACGTTATTCTTAGGGAATTAACTGGCCCTTTTCACCTACTGTTGTGTTTTGAAGCAACTGATTAATGATCTTTGGCAGGATATGCCTGAATGATGTTTGTATAATTGAATTGAATTTCCTGTTGCCAAAGGAAGTGCCCTTAAACATACTGCCAGTGTGAATTGGGCTTTCCAGGAATTTGTCAGAATATGATGACTTTCCCTTCTTCTGGACTTTGTTGTTTTCAATTCAGTGGCCTGGATTTCCTAAGGTGGACAGAAGGGGGAGGAGGAAACAAGATAAATCAGTGCCTGCCTTTGGGAACTTGAGATAGAAATAGTAAATGATGTCCCCTCTGCCCCTGTATCAGACCCTGTGTAGCCTGTGAAGGAAAATTTTCTCTGTTTATTGGTTGCTCAGGTTATCACTTTTAAGCTCTGCCCAAGAGATTTCTGGGAGATGAAGTTTCCTAAACCTTCTTTCTAGAAGGAAACAGCTTCTGCATACAACCCAAGAAATCTTCCCTCCTCCTTTGTTCTCTGATACCCCTTTGTTTGTAACTTCAAAAAGACCAAGAGGGTATCCTACAATGTGTCTTTTTAATTTTGGAAATATTAAATAATATCATTATGCCTTTTGCAATTAACTCTATTGGATTTGTCTTTCGTCATTTATATACTATTAGATTTGTTTATGTACTTAGCTTCTTTCTCCTACTAAACTATAAACATCTTGAGGGCAGGAACTTTCTGTATCCTCAGTGACATCTAGTATAGAGTCTGATACCAAATAAATTGCCCAGTAAATTATTTCTTTCATTGTCTGGAGGAAGATGGGCAAATGCTGTGAGAATCTGAAAACTTAGTTGGGCAAGTGACTTCTGAAACTATTTCTAAATTTTTGGAGTGTCATTCCCCAAATGTCAGGGGACGGGTCTCCTGTGCCAAGCACATTTGGGGCACACAACGACTAGCCAAGAACAATTTGGTCTCATAATCATACCAATGTTGGTCTACAGATGGTTTATTTTGTAACCATGTTGGCTTAACCCTTTGCTAAGCATTGATGCAATATTTATATGCACATATGTGTCTGTGCATGTCTATCTATGTATATACTTCCCCTCTTCCTCCTCCTTCTCCTTTTCCTCCTCTTCCTCTTCCTTTTTCTTTATACTAGATGGAGGTAGAAGGTGGGAGGGACATTAGACCAAATGGGTACTGAGCCCAATACAAGATTAACTAACTGATGCATTTGATTTGGGGACCAAATCCCAGATCTGAGTTAGGGTTTTTTGGCAATGGCCATTCAAAGGACCAGGGGTCATACCCCACCCCAGCTGCTTCTTATCTGTTTGCCCTTGGGTAATCCCTTTGCCTACAGGGGCCTCAATTTCCTACAGTTGTATCTTTGACATGAGGAGGTTGGACTCTGGCCCTTGAGGACCCTTGCAGCTCTATATCTCTGCTTTTCTAAGGTTGAGCATTCATAGAGCAGTTCTCAAAGCATTTCTATATAGCTGATTCTCTTTGAAGAAGAGTCAGCCTTGACTTAGAGCCTTAGTGACTTTCCACAAATCACTGACTCTCTCTGTTCCTCAGTGTCCAGTCTGTAAAATGGGGATTTTACCTCCCTCCCAGAGTTTCTATAAGGATAACCCGGATAAAAATAAAGAATAAAAGAAAGACTCCAGTTAATGCAGGCTTCTGAGTGGTCGCATGGCATTGTGGTATAAGAAAGCATACCAGGTTTGGAGTCCAAAGAACCCTGGTTTGAGCCTTGGTCCTGCTGTTTACTATGGGGGTGGATGGTAGTAAAACATTGAACTCACATTTATACAACGAGATAAAGTTTGCAAAATTCTTTATGGACATGATCTCTTTTGAACCTCACAATAACCTTGTGGTGGGATGCACCTGATTTACAGATGCCAACACTGGATGTCAGAGAAATTTGATGACTTGGTCCAGGTAACAGCTAATAAATGTCTGCAGTGGAATTTGAACGTAGGCCATCCTGTCTCCAAGTACACTTTGAATTTCAGTTGTCTCATCTTATAAAATTAAAGCATTATACCCCATGATCCCTAATGTCTTTGTCAGTTCTGAATCCTGTATTCCTAAATTCCAGTTCATTGAGAGTCCCCTGCACAAGTCCTGGTTGTTGCATCACTTCAGGCCTGCCTAGGAATCAGGACGCCATTTTGGAATTCTTGTTCAGAAGTCACAGAAGATTCAATATGGAAAGTTGCAGCTGTTGATGGCTCTCATTTTGTCATCATATGCCTTATTCTCTCCTATTGATGTCTCTTTGTCTTATAGAAACTCGAAGCCAGAGCACCTGATGCAAACCAATGAGATGATTTTTAATTTTTTTTTTTAATCCTATGGAGACATTTGCTGCCATTGTTTCTGGAATAGGGGCCTTTGAATGCTAACAAAAGCAATCCATGTGCTGGGGAGGTTTTTCCATCTGAGCAGTGAATGACTGTTGATTTGACAGCACCTGTCCTTGCCTCTCCACACACCCCCCCCCAAGCCCACCCCCACAGAGTGTGTAACTCCGATAATACTGTTCGGAAGTAGAGTCACACTTGATGACTGTGATGCAACAGCAGGAATGCACTTTCCTTTTGCCAGGAAGGCTTGGGATGTTTTGGAATGGATTGAGTGGGAAGATGGTGGGTGGCGAGCAGCTCTCACTGTCTGATAAGAACTGGCAGCTGGGGAGCGCCTTCTCAGAGCTTACAAGAATTCTTTGGTCCTGACCATTCAGAAGCGCAAACTGTCCTAGTTAGAACAGTACCGTGAACCCAGCTGCAAACCAAAGAGTTTCCCTGGAAGAAAAAGGGCATATGGGAGTGAAAAGGCCTCCTCAGATAGGAGGCTCCTTTGAATTATAGGATTTTCAAGACGAGCAGGTCTTCAGATAATACTGTCTAGCTCCCTCATCTCAGAGAAAAGGAAAATAAGGCTCAGGGAGGCGATGACTAAAAAGCCAGTTGATTTATGAGAATTAGGCCAAGGGTCAAGGTGCTTATATTCCCATAACTGAACCCATTTTTCAGAGGCTAATGGAAGTAGGACCACCCACCTGGAGAGCTGTGTTAATCCTGTCTGGCCACCAATGAACCTACTTGCCATGCAGAGATTGAGATTTTAGAGTTAGGAGGGGCCTTAGAGATTACCTGAGGTGTTTTTCCAGAGTTTAGCTGCCTAAAGCCTGCTGTCTCTCAGGGAATCACTCCAGCCTGTGAAGACTCACTATATTTGGTATTTATTTAGGAAAGCTAAAAGAAAGCCCAGTGGGCTTGTCTTCAGATCAGCCCTGGGTCCAGCTCAGGGAAAGAGTTGACTCTTCAGCTTCTCAAAATATCCATCTTTCAGTTGGTCAGTCAATAAAAATCTATTAAGCCCTTACTATGTGCCAGATGCTGGGCTGAGTGCTAGAGATACAAAGAAAAATAAAAGACAGGCCCAGGCTTAGAGGGAATGTGCAAATGATGGGGGGTTACATAATAGCTTTATTATATATTTAAAAGGAATAACAAGTTGTACATAATAGATTTGCAGCTTCGTGTACCATCATATTTTCTGCTCAAAAATATGTAAAGTTCTTTAAAAATAAATTAAAAATTTAAAGTATGTGCAAACACAACATTCAAGGTAGGTTGGGTCTAATTCCAGAGGGAAGGCACTAAGATCTGGAGGAATTAGAAAAGGCTTCTTATACTTGAGAGATTTTTGCTGGGACTTGAAGGACATCAGAACACCTAGAAGTCGAGATGAGGAGGGAGAGGGTTCTAGACATGGGGGACAGCCAGTAAACATGCCCAGTCAGGAGATAGAGTGGCTAGTTCAAGGAATAGCAAAGAGGCCAGTGTCACTGGACCAAAGGGGCAGGGCAGAGAGGAGGACTGAGGATTTAAGAACACTGGAAAGATGGGAGTATCAGGTTACAATGGCTTTGAACATCAAGCAGAGAATTTTATACTTGATCCCAGAGGTCATAAGATGCCACTGAAGTTTATTGGGAGGAAGGGGAAGAGAGTGATGTGATCAGACCTGTGCTTTAGGAAAACGGCTTTGACAACTGAACAGAAGATGGGCTGGGGTAGGGAGAGAAGTGTCAGGAAGACCAATCAGAAGGCGATTCCATAGTCCAGGTGTGAAATGATGAGGGTGGTGGCTGCATCAGAGGAAAGAAGGGGGTGTATGTATGCAAGATGTGCTACAAAGGTAAAACTGACAATCCTTGGCAACAGATTGGATTTGTGGGGGACGAGAGAGAGGAGTCAAATATGACATCTAAATCACGAGCCTGGGTGCCTGGGACCATTGTGGTACCTTCAACAGTAACAGCTTTATATGAAGGCATCACCTGTCAATGAATTCAAAGCAGCTGCTCCTAATTTCAAATTAGAAGCATAATAATATTATTGATATTCAGAGGCAGAGTATCATAATGGAGTGAGTGCTGAGCTTGGGTTCAGAAGGACATTGGTTTCCATCCCATCTGATGCTTCCAAGTCACTTAAACTCTCAGCCTTAGTTTCCCCATCTGTAAAATGTAGCTAACAATTCCTCCATTATCTACTTCACAGACTTACTGTGATGCTCAAAAATCAATCAAAAAGCATTGATTAAGGGCCTACCATGTGCCAGGCACTGGTCTAGGTGTCAATGATGCAAATACAAAAGAGACAATATATGTAAAAGATACTTTGTAAATGATAAATTTTATGTATTAATATTCTTATAATTATATATGTAATGTATGATATGTGTTTTAAAATAATTATTCATAATAATAAATAGCAATAGGTAGAGTGACCTAGTAGAAAGAGCAATGGATTTGGAAAATGAAGCCTGAATTCCAGTCCCAATTCTGATACTGACTACATTGAGGACTGTGCCTAAGTTACTTTATCTCATCAGGTTTCAGTTTCCTCATCTGTTTAAAAAAAAAAAGGGAAGAAAATAAACCTGGCCCAGACAATATGTAAGGTCCCTCCCAATTCTAAAGCCTTGTTTGATAAAATATCTTAGATTTAATATTATGCATTAATATTCTGCAAAAGAATCTATGAGGTTCAAGTTTTGTTATTATAATTTTTCTCCATTTCATTGAGTCAACAAGAAGCAGCATGATCCAATGAATGAAGAATCATTCTTAAAGCCAGGAAGACCTGGGTTCAAGTCCTGCTTCTGACACTTGCTGGCTGGTCATGTGACTCTGGACAAGTTGCTTAACCTCTACACTCCCCCCCCCCCTTTCCCCCAGGCAACTTTCTAAGACTCTAAATTTTCCTATCTCTATTAATAGCCAGAGTTAGTCTCCTCCCTGGGAGTCCCCCATTACCATGAAATCGAGGAACTAAAACAAAATTTATTCTGCAAAATACTTATGAAAAAGACTGGTCTTCTGACTCAAGACCAGGATTCTTTCTACTATTCCTACGCTGCCCTTCTATTTAACGTGCACTGATGCAAACCTCAAATCCGTAGTCTCATTTGATCCTTAGAATGACCATGTGACTTATGTAGTAAAAGTATAATTATCCCCATTTCACAGATGAAGAAATTGAGATTGATAGAAGCTGAATGAATTATCATATAGCCAGCAAGCAGCAGAAGCAAGTCTACTGTTGCTCAGCCTAATGCCCCTTCCACCACACCACATTCTTTACATTGCCAAGACTGACCCTCACAGTGGCCCTACTGGGACATTGGTCAACTCAGTATGCCCTCAGGGATAAGAATTGTGCCAAGGAATAGACCACACGCTCACTACTAAGGGATCACATCAAACTGGTTATTGGGCAAAGTAGACACACACGTGACATTCTGCCATCAGGTCATCCACAACTCCCTGGACTCCCAACGCCTGAGATACATAAAAGCACAGATGTCATTGGATCGTTCATCAACCAGGAGGTGCACCTGCACCATCTGAGATTGTCAGTACTGGCTAGCACCACCCAAGGGACAGATCCAGGTGCGGCCTTCTTGGCAGTGATCACTGGGAGGCAGCACAAATCCATCCATCAGTCATTTGCATGGAGAAATGGTCAAATAGGAATTAAGCAACAGAACGGGAGGTGTCATTAGAGCTTGACTAAAGACAACTATCCAGTTCTACCACACCTGGTTTGTATAAATACAGAGATAAGCAATTATCAGTGAAAAAAATGGGGCATGGCTTAGTAATAATAATAGCATTTATATATAGCTTTAAGGTTTGGGAACTACCTTACATACGTTATCTGGGAGGTAGGAGCTATTATGATCCCCATTTTACAGATGGGGAAACCAAGGCAGGCAGTGGTTAAATGACTTGCCCAGAGTCACACTGCCAGAAAGTGTCTGAGGCAGGATTCAAACTCAGGACTTCCCAACTCCAGGTTTGTCTAAGCACAGTATCCTCTAGCAGCCAAAAAAACTCAGTACTTTGAAATAAAGATAGCCATTCACAACCAAATCAAATCAGCCTACGCAGCCCATAGGAGGTTCTCTGGACCAATACACAAGGCAAATAGATGTGTTCTAATAACACTACTCCCTTCCAAGGACCATCATGAGACACAGATGAGATGACACCTATAAAAGTGCCCTGAAAATGTAAATGGCTATTATTCCCACGTCATAAAGGAGGAAATTTGAGGAAGGTTAAAGACCTTGCCCAAGGTCATAAGAGTTCTAAAGGGAAGATTCAGGGCTTGGATTTTCATAGTCTAATGCCTTTCCAATTGCACCATGTTGCCTCTTGTGAAGAGAACAAATCTTGAAACACAATAAGTAGTACAGTGTTCTAAGTGCATAAAATAGTATTTTATTTTTTTATTACTGAAACTTAAATATACAATTAAAAATATTATAAACTTAGATATTGAAACTTAGATACAAAATAATAAAAGAGAAAAAACCATGTATACAGCAGAATGTAAGAAAGGATTCAAAATATATAGTAATAAATTTCCATTTCAAAGAAAGCATATATAATAAATACTATGTATTCCCATTTAGGGTACAAAATTTAGTTTGATTCCATTTCTGATGGAATGGGGACAGCTAGGTAGCACAGTGGATAGAATGCTAGCCCTAAAGTCCAGAGGACTCATCATTCTGAGTTTAAATCTAGTCTCAAACATTTATTAGCTGTGTGACCCCAGGCAAGTCACCTAGCCCTGTTTGCCTCAGTTCCTCATTTGTAAAATAAGCTGGAGAAGGAAATGGCAAATCACTCTAGTATTTCTGCCAAGAAAATCCCAAAATGGAGTCACAAAGAATAGGACATGATTGAACAACACATTCCTGATCAATGTTTTGTCCCAAAGCAAACTCCCATTTATAAGGGGCATAGGCAGAAACTCATTGTTTTGATAGGTTATTATGAAAATAATGCAGGACAGAGATTCAGGAGACCTCGGTTCTAGACCCAATTCTTGGCACTAATTTGCCACAATAACTGGACAAATCACTTTGCTTTTCTGAGATTTGGGTGTTTCTCAACTACAAAACGAAGGGTGTTGGATTACATGACCTTTAAGATGTTTTTCAAGCCTACCATTCCATAATTTTGCCAAAAGGAGGGGATTCTCTATTCATGGATCTTCCTCCCCATGATGGTCCCTTTCCATTCCATCAGCCCTGTGTTGGTCGGTCATCAGCTCTGTCTTCTCCATTTCCATCTGGTTTGGCTTGGCAGTCTCAGGCAGAGTGTGGTAGCAGCTCATTCACATGAGATGGGCATAGAATTCATTTCATGAATTTGGATCTTTGGTCTTTTTCAATAACATGGCTACCTTTCTCTGAGATGGCAAGATGACTCTCCTACACATACTTTTCTGTGTACCCACATAAAAATAGATATTAGAGGAGACACAGAAGGACAGAATGGCTAATTCTGTGACCTTAGGAACGTGACCTCTTTGGGCATACATTTCCTCATCTATAAAATAAGATTGGAATTGAAACTAGATATTATGAAATTATAATGGCTAAACTTGACTCCAAAGAAAAGATATGAAAATAAACCTTCTTTCCTTCTTTACAGAGGTAGAAGACTATGGGTGTCCCAAAAAGTCTTAGTTCAGTTTTAAGCTATTATCTATAAGCCATTAGCTTAAAACTACACTAAAGATACCTTGTAAAATGGGTATCCATATTGGGTTTGGTTAATGTGTTGGTTAATTTTGCTAAATTAGTTTTTTTTTTCCCTCCCTTGTTCTTTATTATAAGATGCAGCTCTTTGGGAGAGGTAATATATTAGGAAATATAGGTGATATAAAACAAAAGCAGCCATAATTTTTTAAATTTTGTTTAAAAACAGTGATGTTTGACTAGATGACCTAGAATATCCCTTCTAGCTCCAAAGTTCCATGGTTCTATGAAAATTTGAATCAATTAACATTTAGGGAATATGTGTTCCCTCCATTTTCAGTGCCCCAAACCTGGAAGGAAGCCTGCATCCAGATTATTACAATAGCCTACCCTAGCCAGACCTTCTATCTCTAGTTTCTTCCTTCTCAAATCCATCCTGTACCAGATTAATCTTCCTAAAAACTCATCCCTCATGATGTCACTTGCCTTCTCAGAAACTGTCCCAATGGCTCCCCATCCCCTAGAGCAGGGGTGGGGAACCTGTGGGTTCTAGGTCCTCAAGTGTGGCCCTTTGAATGAAACCAGACTTCATAGAACAAATCCCCTTAATAAAAGGATTTGTTCTGTGAAACTTGGATTCTGTCCAGTGTCAAAAGGCAACACTCAAGGTCCTAGAAGTCTACATGTGGCCTCGAGGCTGAGGTCACAGGTTCCCTACCCTTCACCTAAAGGATCAAGTTCAAACTTCTCAGCCTGGTTTTCAAGGCCCTCCAGAATCTAACACTCTCTTTTGTCAATCAGCTCTACTTATCTGTCATTCCCTACATGAACACTACCCTCCAGTCAAGCCAGTCTCCTCAATTTCTTCTAGAATAAGGACACTACTTATTTTGACTTTCATGCCTCTGCTAAAACTGTTCCCAACCTCTACCTAGAATTTCTCCCACCTCTCTTTCCAATCCTTCAGGGCCCAGCTCAACAATAACTTCTTCCATGTTCAGTCAAGTCTATAAAAATAATTCCCTCCTCTGAACTCCAATAACACTTAGGGTCTCCATGACTTTTTAATCTTTTAATTTTAATTTTTTTCAAAAAGTATGTATTGTGGGGCGGCTAGGTGGCGCAGTGAGTAGAGCGTCGGCCCTGGAGTCAGAAGGACCCGAGTTCGGATCCAGCCTCAGACACTTAACGCGCACACACAAACAAAAACCTAGCCTTGTGACCTTGGGCAAGTTACTTAACCCCAATTGCCCTCCAAAAAAAAAAAGTATGTATTGCTCAATGCCTTGTCTCTTCAGTGAGAGATAACTTCCTTATAAACAGGAACCACATCTTGTATTTCTCTTTTATCCCCCCATAGTGCCTAACAGATAAGCACATGATTAGGTACTCAACAAATCTTTGCCAGTTTGAGTTGGATTGAATTGAGTTAGGTTAATTTGCTCTATTTAAAGGTCCTAATATTGGACCATTGGAAGAGCTTTGGGAAATGGTGGTCTGAACATCACAATCTATTTCAGGCACTGCTTTAATTCCTACAATAGAACATCCATTAAGAAAAACAAAGCCATAAGCACCATTGCAGGGAGCCTGGAAAAGAGAATCAACCAAAGTGGGTAGCAGGGCTTTCTGGCATTAACAGTCACACTGATACTTAGAGGGTTTTAGTATTTTTTAGTGACAGGAGAGAATTAGTCCAATTGAATGGTCTTCTCTGTGTTGTCTCTCCTTGAACATCTCTCCGTTGGCACCCATTGTTGTCCAGCTTTTCAGTACCCTTCTGTCCTGCCTCTCTCTCTCTTTGTGTACATTTTGGCTATGTCTCTCCCATCAGTCTGACTCTGTCCTCTGTACAGAGGACATTCACGAGAGTCCCTGGGACTGTGCTCCAAATTCCTGGGGTCACATTCTGAAGAGTTTCCATGGGAAACTTGGAACTGGTTCAAAGCAGCTTGGGAAGTGGCTTGTCTTTGTCATCATCTTTCATTTTCTTTTTCACAGAGGAATAATTTTGAAAGGGAAAAATCTCAATGCCAGTGCATTGATGGTGGCCACAGCCTGCTTCCTTGAACAAGCTGGATGGGAATTTGCCTTTAAAGATTCTTGGCTCAAAATAGAATGTGTCCCAAAGCCTAACTGTAGCCCAGGTTGAATGCCATCCATGGGCAGTAATGTGAATGGCATCTGGCAGAGGCATCTTTGGAGTGATCTGAAAAGCATCCTTTTTGTGAGTCATTGGGTAAAGAGAAGCTTCAGCCATAGGGGTTCTCTGGAGCTGAGAGGTGATGAAAATTATAATAATACTAACAGTTCATATTTGTGTGGCACTTTCCAATTTTAAAAGCATTTTTCTCAGAATAACTTTGCAAATTAGATCATGTAAATACTGGGGAAAAGGACAATTGGACCAGCTCTTGGCTGTTCTGGGCGGTTTCTCTCCCAAAAGAGCACTTCCCATGATAATAGACTTTACACCCCACACCCATCTCACCCCCTATTAAATTCATTCTGCAAAGGCTTTTGCCAAGTGGCTGGGAGTTATCAGGGATGAGAAAAGCAGAGCCCAGCATTAGTTAGATATTTCCCTAAAGGGCTAGATTTTGCATATCTGCTGAAAGGCACCTTCTTGCTATTTAACAAATGTCTTCTGATCCCTTTCTAGGACATAGAAATTTGACTGATTAATAGATGGATAGGAGACCTAGCCCTGCTTGTGATAGTCTTTAGAACAGAAGTTCTTAATGAGGGATCTGTGCACTTTTTTTCATATTTTGATATTTGCATTTCAGTATAATTTGTTTCTTTTATAATCCTATGTATCTTTATTATGCATTTAAAAAGATGGTTCTAAGGAGTGCATACATAGGCTTCACCAGATGGGCCAAGGGCTCCATGACACACAAAAGGTTAAGAACCCTAGATTTAAGAGAATGAAAGGACCCTCAGTCTAATCTAGCCTGATCATCTCATTTTACAGAGGAGAAAAGCAAAGCCCCAAGAAGTGGTCATCTGCCCAGGGTCACACAAGGAGTAAGGAGCAGAAGCCCAGGTCTTCTGATTATAGAATCAGTACCCTTCCCCCCAAACACCATTCTGCTTCTAGTAACTGATGCTTACTGATAATTTTTACAAAGCACTTCACATGTATTGTGTCATGTGGTCATAGGCAGTGAAAAGGTGCTAACTTGGAGTCAGGAAGACCTGAGTTCAAATCCTGTCTCAGACATTTAATTAGCTGTGTGACCCTGGCCAAGTCACTTAACCTCTATATGCCTCAGTTTCCTCACCTGTAAAAAAAGGAGAGAGGAAGAAGGTAGACTCCATGACCCATCTAGGGATACTTCCAGCTCTGAATCTAAAATTCTAGGATCTTCACAACAACCTGGCAAGGTAAGTGAAGCAAATATTGCTCTCCCCATTTAAGAGATAAGAAAACTGGGACTCAGAATTTAGACATAACTTGCTCAAGACCTTAAAGGTAGCAGTAAGTGATACAGCCTGATATGAACCTAGCAAAGTTCAGTTTCCTCTCCTTCTTGGGAAACCCCAAAGTGTGACTTAGTTCAGCAAAACTCAAGTTTTAGGTTCTTTCTCCCTCTCTGACATGGAACAATTTCTCTATTAAAAACTCAGACATGACAACTCTCACATCACACTGTAGAGTTGCACTATCTCTCTCTCTCTCTCTCTCTCTCTCTCTCTCTCTCTCTCTCTCGCTCTCTCTCTCTCTCTCTCTCTCTCTCTCTCTCTCTCTCACACACACACACACACACACACACACACACACACACACACACGGCTGCAGATGTTATATCATCCCATCCTTTACGTCTCAGAGATGGCACCTGCAGACCCAACATAAAGGCAAATCAGACTAAGATTCTTTTCTCTTTCTAACTTTTCCGGCTTTACTTGGAAAGCCCTCAGAAGAATTAAGTGTTAAATTCTCTCTGAAAAGGAGACAACAAGCCCCCGTCCCTTGCTGGAACACAGGGATTTGTGCTCAGCTAATTGCTGAATGTTTGATTTGCTCCAGCACTTTCATTTCGAGCTGAGATGATCCTCAGCATCTGTTTAGAATGGTTAATAAGGAAATAATGCATTTTTAATATCCTTGCCTATTGCAGTAATTCGCGGCTCATTTTTTTAACACTAGTCTCCATGCACCACAATCATACTAGACATTTTTCTCAGATTTTTATTTTGTTATCAAGTAAGTGAAATAAACTATCCAGTTAACCTAATATTTGCTGTGCTCCCTGGCTGGAATCTGATTCCTGCCATAAGCAGTACTAGCAAATGGCCTCAGGTTGGTTTGGGTTTTTTTTCCTTTGTCAAATCAGTCAACAAGCATTTATTAAGTGCCTACTACATGCTAAGTATTAGCCTAAGAGCTAAAGATACAAAAAGTGGACAAAGAAAAGGCCCCTTTTCTCAAGGAACACAGATTCTAATGGGGGAGACAACATGCAAATAGCCATATACATACAAGATATACACAGAGGAAATTTGAGGTTTAACTACTCACCATAGAATTATCGAATTTCTGAATTGGAAAGGTGAGTCCACCCATCCCTGAAGCATAAAACTCACTACAAAGGACCACGACCGAACTAAGGACAAAATGGATATAGCAGGTGCAAGGGAAGTGAGGACCTCTGCCTGTGGTAATTTGTTGTTGTCGTTGTTGTTATTATTGTTGTTTAATCAAAAACAGCTTAGAAATTTGGGCAATGGCTAATTCCTTTACTGAAATTATAAGACAGATTTGCTCCCAGCCTCTATGAAGGACAGAGGCAGAAAATCTATTAGAAGCTGAGAGTGTAGGGTGATCAAAACTCCATTCCCTGTCCATGGGTGTGGGCAAGTTCATTGGTGCCAGTAGTACCTCTTCTGACCACTTCCATTCCCATCTCCAGTTTTTGAGTCTGCTACCCTGGATGTGTCTGTGCCATTCTTCCCCTCAGTAAACAAGAGGCCCTTTTCTCCCTTTCTTCCTCCCTTCATTTTTTCCTTCTATTTTTTTTTATGTTTTATGAAATAGTCTTGGGGGAGAGGAAATAGATTATATGTGACATGGGCTACCCCCAAAAGCCTGTCCATTTCTTTCAGAGCATAAGAACTTTAAAGTTGGCTGGAAGGAACCTTAGAACATAGACTGCTAGAGCTGAAAAGGAACTTAGAACATAGAATGTTTGAACCTGGAAGAGAGTTTAGAACTTAGAATGTTAGAGTTCAGAATGGAGAGAGAGAAGAGAGAGCTAAAAAGGGAGACGGGCAGGTGAATGGATTTGTCCATGCTCTTGTAGATAGTAAGTGGTAGAACCAGGAATAAAGAACTCCAAATGCTCTTTCCACTTGACCTTATAACCTTCTATATGACCTTGAAAACTATTTAACAGTCACCTCAAGGAAGGAAAAGCCTTTTTAGAAAATGTCATCCTGCTATCTGTTATCTTCAGAAGCACTGAGGTTTATGGAAATAGGTAAGACAAGAAGCTCCCAAGAAGGAAGAAGCCTTTGTATAAAAAAGGCCAAGATGTTCGAACCAAAATGGATATGGTTCATTCTTATTGTCATCCAAAAAGAGAGAATCTACTCATTCAAACCAACCTGGAATATAGTCTTTTCATTGTTTTCTTTTTTTTCCATTTTTTCTAAGTTGGCCCAGGTTTAGATTTAACTAGACCTAAAGGTAAACTAGCCTTGCAGATTAGTATTCAGAGTTTACCAGCCCACACACATTTATGACCAGCCTGTTTTTCCCCTCAGGAGTTTGCAAGAAGTCCAATAACCATTAACAATAGACTTTATTTTTTACGCAATATGCAGTATCATCATCCCTGGATAAATTTATATAAACAGCTCTTCCTTGACAAGAAAAGGCAGAATATCTCAGTATGCCTCCCAAGTCACCCAGCCTCAGGAGGCAGGCCTGACCTGTAGCCCTATGCTGACCCCAAATGGGAAAAAATATTAGACCTGGGTTAGAGACCATTTGGAAAGTGTGATCTCCTGAGATTGGGGGAGAGATGGTTGCAACTATAAAAAGAAACCAGCAGTAGCAGGAGCCAACTGCCTATGCTGATTAAATGGTGATTGGCTCTCCATGGGGACATTCTCTTGAATGCAGCATTTAGCCCTTCCACATCCCAGAATGTCTCCCAAATTTAAGCAGTTGAATGATGAGCCACCAAGCCTAATATGTTCCTGGGACATGGTGGATACAAAGCAGCGATTGGGAAGTTCTTAGGTTAAGTGGTTCTCCAGATAAAAATAAGAGCAGCAGAGAGATCTGAAGAACTCAGCAGATGCAGTTGGATGGACAGGATCCCACACGATTTCTCATGAGGGCTACATTTAGTATTCTGATAAACTGTAATATGAAAATAATCTTTCATTGGGCATAACAGTGTGCATCTGTAGTCCTTGCCACTGCTGGGGAGGCTGAGACTGGTGCATCGCCTGAGTTCAGGAGTTTTGAGCCACAGTAGGACTTGAACCAATCTGGTGTCCATCCTAAGTCTGGCATCAATATGGTGAGGGGGAGGACCACAAGGCTACCCAAGGAGGGATGAACTGACCCAGCTCAGAAAAACAGAACAGGCTAGAAGATTCTGTGCTGATCAGTATTGGGTGGAGTCTGTAAGTGGCTGCTATACTTCCAGCTTAGAAGAGATGGGGGAGAGGGAGGAGAGAGAGACAGACCCAGAGTGAGAGACAGAGAAAAATAGAGTCAGAGTGGAACATAGACACACAGAGAGAGAAACAGAGAGACAGAAACAAAGAATAATTGTTTTTTCCCCATATCTAAGCTTACTTTGTTTAGATTCAATGCTGGTATGAACCCACTATGAGCCATAGTTCATAAGAACGTGCTACTAGGGCATCCTGTCTCCATTTTGTTTCCTCTACTCTTTGTCCTGTTAACCTGAAATGTAGGTAGCAAGAAATATCATGAATATCATGATGTCTGTGGGAAAGAAGAATCACTCCCAAGTTTCATGGTAATTAAAGTTGTTTTTATCTCCATTCCATATCTCACCCCATCTACCCAGCACCAAAATTCCATAGAGCCATAGTTACTCTGCATTGGCTAGCTGGCTTACTAGCAGGTAAAGTCTGGTTTGCAGCAAATTTTACAAGACTGGCACAGTGCCTTGCACTTGGTATGCATTAGATAAACATTGAATGAATTGGATTGAATTGGCAGCTCTGAGCTCCACTAGGGCAACCACGCGCAGGCCATTTTGAAAGACATCGAAATTATCTTCCCATCTCACTGTCCTCAGTATTCTGTGCATGTGACACTCATCCTGATAATTTTGGAGCCATCTGCTGAGAAGGCTCTTTGCCTTCACCAAGCTGGGGGACAGACATGTGGAGTACAAAGCGTGCCTGTGTCAAGGCATTTTCCTTTCCCTGAAATAGAAATTTCCAAGTTGAACACCATCCGAGCTTTCTGATAATTGAAGGGCCCCCACTTAACTGAAGGAAGCTTTGGCTTTAGAGTCAGAAGACTTGAGTTTGAATCATGGCTCTGCTACTTACTACCTGTGTGAACTTGGACCTCAAGTTTCTGGGTCTTTCTGGGCCTCAGTTTCCTCATCTGTAAGAAAAAGAAAGAGGTGGAGGGAGGCAGGAAAGGAGAGAGAGAGAAAGAGAGAGGGAGAGAGAGAGAGAGAGAGAGAGAGAGAGAGAGAGAGAGAGAGAGAGAGAGATGGACTTAATAATATCCAAAGTGTTAGAGGCCATTTGGAAAGTGTAATCTCCTGAGGTTGGAGGAGAAGTAGTTGCACTTGCAGACGGAAGCAGCACTAGCACAAACCAACTGCCTACACTGATTAGATGGAGATTGGCTCTCTGTGGGGACATTCTCTTGAATGCAGATTGAGCCCTTCCACATCTCAGAATGTCTCCCAAATTTAAGCAGTTGAATGATGATCCACCAAGGCTAATATGTTCCTGGAATATGGTGGATACAAAGCAGGAGGATCCTAGGATCCCATCATTCTGTAGTCCATGGCTCCTGGGGGATCAGAAGTCAACAGGGTAATGGACTTCTTTCTACCCATAGCATTTCTTATGAGTGAGTCAGGATATATTTTATTAAAGCCACAACAAACATTTGTAAAGTATCTGCTTTATATATAGTGGTCTCCTAGAAGCTGGAGGAAATGTAAAGTTTAGATAAGCCCTTGACCTCACTGAATTTACAATTTAGTTTGGGGATTTCATAATAAATAGCTGTGATATATAACATTACATTTTAAATTTCTTCTGCTCTGGAAGATCATTAGCAACAGGAGGGGATAAGGAAACTTTTCATGGATTAGGTGGCATTCAAGATGGTCTTTAAAGAATGGGTAGAAATTCAACTGGAAAAAGTGGGGAGAAAGGACATTCCAGAGTCAGGGAAACTTAATCTTCATTGCCATTCTCTTCAGAACTCATTTTTCTGATGTGTGTGTCTCTGTCTGTCTCTGTCTCTCTGTCTGTCTCTGCCTCTGTCTCTCTGTCCCTCTCTGTCTTTGTCTTTGTCTCTGTCTCTCTGTCTCTGTCTCTATGTCTCTCTGTCGCTGTCTCTCTCTCTGTATCCGTCTCTCTCTGTCTCTCTGTCTATTTCTGTCTCTGTCTCTCTGTCTCTCTCTCTCTGCCTCTCTGTCTCTGTCTCTTCTCTTCTCTTCTCTTCTCTTCTCTTCTCTTCTCTTCTCTTCTCTTCTCTTCTCTTCTCTTCTCTTCTCTTCTCTTCTCTTCCTAATGCCCTCTCTAGCAAGGATGTTAATGTCCCTGTACTACTTCTGTTGTTCATCCTCTGAGTTCAGGAACCTATTCTGAAAATGACAGCAGAGTTCTGGGCACATGGCTTAAGGCATGGTCTAGAACAGTAGGGTCAAACTCAAATAGAAACAGATCTCTGCAGGCCACATATGGATTTAGAAAGCCACAAATTGACATTAGCTCTTGTGGTACTTGGATATTTTACAGGCTGTGGGTCTAATACCCCTGGTCTGGAGCACCAAGGCAGTCTGTCTCTACCTTCCTGGAATCCATGCTAGCGCTGGGTTATCTGGTGTGTTCAGGAGGGACTCTGAGAGGCAAGTGCCAGCTAGGTCTATATCCTGAGAGACCATCACCATTGTCAACTACGATCATTTTCTGATCTCACATTTTCCTGCTTAGTCTCCCCTTCAGTCACATAACTTAAAGTATGCATGGTATGTCAAAGAGTCAGAGAATGCACAGTGTGTTCTGAAGTTTAAAAAAAAAAAGTACCCATACCTCAGTTCTCACCTCTCATTTAACCCTCACCTCTTGATTCTTAGTTCTTACTTTGAAATAAGCTCCTGAAAAGCTTTTTTTTTTTAATTAATGTCTTGTTTAACCATACTTGACCTGTTGGAGTGTGTGCGTGTGTGTGTGTGTGTGTGTGTGTGTGTGTGTGTGTGTGTGTGTGTGTTAACAAAGTATGATATAGTGGGAAAGATCCTAAATTTTAGAGTCAGGGGACCTTGGCTTGACCTGTGGTATCTGGAGCAAATCACTTCCTGGTTCTGGGCTTCAGTTTCCTCCTTTGTAAAATTAGGGGATTGAACTAGATAGTCTCTAAAAGCTCTTTCCAACTCTAAATCTGATGATTCTTTTATCTAAGATCTGAGGACTAGCTACCTAAAAAAGAAAAGGTTGAGGGTAGAGGGCGGTGAAAACTGAGTTGGTGCTGTTGAAGGTTATGGGAAGGTTAAGGGTAGAGGGGGAAGGAAGTTGGGTTGGTGCTGTCCAAGGTTCTGCTTGGCTCCCTGCAATGAATGGAGACTCCAATCCAATCCAGCATTCCCTAGGAAAAAATTTATACTCAGAAGAAACATTCCTATCTGGGTGAGACTCACTTTAGACAATAAAAGGAACAAAACAGCTGAAAAGTTGTAAATAAATGGAGTTTGGGTAAGTTGAATGATGTTTGAAAAGTACTGAGAAAACAACACAATGAATTCATTTATAAAGCATTACTCATGCATTTTTTGTTTTATGAGTTCAGTTTTTCATATACTTTGCATCTATTTCTCTGAGCAATAGTGATTTGATTCTATTAAAGAGAAAATTCAATTACTAGGGAACTGGTGACAACTATTTGGGGAAGGCTTATCTCAAGAGAGACAGCAGTAAAGAGAACTTTGGATTTAGAGTCCAAACAGCTGGGCTAGAGTCCCAGCTCCCACACTCACTAGCAGCATGATTGTAGGCAAGTGGATTTACCTCTCTATGGCTCAGTTTGGCTCTCTATACTATAGGGATATAATATAGGTGTCCCAGAGGTCTATTTAAGCTGTCAAAGCTTAAAATTTCACAAAGGCTTTTGGGATACCTTGTACTTAAGGTAGCTAGGTGGGCACAATGGATAGAGTACTGAGTGTGGAGTCAGGAAGGCCTGAATTTGAATGCCACCTCAAAAACTTACTAGCTATGAGACCCTGGACAAGTCACTTGACCTCTGTAAGCCTCAGTTTCCTCATCTGTAAAATGAGTGGGTCATTTAAATAAAATAATATTGCCTTTAAAGTGTCTTCCAGATCTAAACCTAAGATCCTACTTTTGCTACCAATATCACCAGGCTGTTGTGAGGATGACTCTTTATAAAACGGATAGAACTATAAGTTAATGGTAATATTACCCAAATCAAAGCTGGAATCAGTTGCAAGGTATATCTTAATCAAAGTCATACCTTACAATTGGGACTAGCATTTGATACTTTCCAAAGTATCAAAGTAAACTATAAGGTGCTTAATAAATATTGAATTGAATTGCCTTGAACCTCAAAATAACTCTATAAGGTAAGGATGTTGTTCTCACTTTATAAATGGTGAAACTAAGGTCCAAAGAGGTAAAGCAACTTGGTGATGTACTATGTCAGGGGCTAAGCTGGGACCAGAATCCAACTCTCCTGGATCCTAGGAATGATCTTTCTACTACTTCCTATTTTTAAATGAGGAAACAATAGCTAAGAGTTTATAATCTATGTTATGAGACCCCAAGACCTGCTAATGCCACTAAGGCCTAGAAATGCAAGTTTTTAGAGGTTGTCCACAGAGTCTGCATAGTGGGATAGCACCATGGTTTCTCTTAGTTTTTCCCAATTAGTTGATTTAAAGAAATTAATGGGTTTTACCAAAAATAGTGGCTGCTGGGATTTAACTTTTCTCTCTTAGAGGAGGCCTTGGGCCAGTAGTTTCTATAATAGAGACTATAGCTCCATAGGCACAAAGGCAGATCTCCACAGTATGATAAAGCCATGAATTATCTAGGAATGTTTGTCATATTTGTGGATGACACTAAGCTAGAAGAGATAAGTAACACATTAGATGACAAGGTCAGGAGCCATAAAGATCTCAGCAGTCTGAATATTGCAATGAATTAATCAGTTAAAATTTATTAGGGACAAAAGTTAGATTCACTTGGATTCAAAAATTCAGTTCCACAAGTATAAAATGGGGAAGATGTTAGTAGATAGTATTTCATCTAAAAAGAGATCTGAAAGTTCTACCACAATTCCAGAGTTGATAATGTGATATGAGAGCCAAAAAACTAACAATAATATAGACGTCATAATGAGAGGCATAGTATCCAGGAATAATAGCTTGCCTTATTTATATTTGTTTGTATGTTATCTCCCCCATTAGATTGTAAACTCCTTGAGGCCAGGGACTATCTTTTGTGTTTTTTTTATATCCAAAGTGCTTAGCACAGTTCCTGTTATATAGTAGGCACTTAATAAATGTTTATTGATTGATTAATAGTTCCTCTATCATCTAGCCTGAACCAACCACTTTTGAAACTTGGTGCTCAGTTCTAGTTACCATATTTTGGGAAAGATATTGATAAGCTGGAAAGTATTCAGTCTTAGAACACAGTGGGCAAAAGATTTTGAGTTCATGCTATATAAGGATCCTCTAAAAGAAGTGAGGATGTTTAGCCTGGAGAAGAAAAGATTCGTGGGAGACATGTTAGCTGTCTTGAAGTATTTGAAAAGCCATCATGTAGAAAATGGATTAAATGTGTTTTGCTTGATCACAGAGAGTAGAACCAGAAGCAATGGATGGAAAATGTAGAAGCAAACTTAGGCTTGATATAAAATTTGACCAAAAGGAAGCATTGTTATAATTTGCCTGATCCTGTTCAATAATAAAAATCAGTTACTAGGTGTCCAAGGTGCACCCCAACAATGCCACATTACACCCAACACCCAAGATCACTCTTTAACATAATGTTAATTACATTTTAGTTTTCAGAGAACTGGCTACTTCTTTCCCCTATCTCTACGACCCTTTTATGTATGACAGTGTTCTTCTTAATAGTCTTAGGAGTTGCCATATATGTATCCAATTAGATTTGTGACTTAGTTCATCACCCTCTTTCCTACCCTTTTCATTTTGCTTCTTCAATTCAATGGGACCAACATTACAGGCATAATATAATGGATATTTTACTCAAAGAATCAATCAGCCAACATTTATAATGTACCTACTATGTGCCAGGAACTGTGCTAAGTGCTAAGAGTACAAAAAGAGACAAAAGACAGTCATTGCCCCCAAAGAAAAAAAATAAATGAAATAATACACACTAAACAGCCATGGAGTAGGCTGGATGTTCCCAGAGCTCCTTCTAGACCAAGAAGCTCAAATCCTTTCGGATCTTCAGGCAGATCAAAAGAACATGACTTCAAAAAACATGATTCAGGCACTCAGATTCAAACTTCCCCTGTATCTAACCGTCTCCACTTCCCCTTGAAACACACACACACACACACACACACACACACACACACACACACAGTTTAAGAAACAAAATTCAAGTGCTCAGATTCAAACCTTACAACCCCACCTCCAACCCCCTAGCAAAAGATGGTGGAGGAGTCAACCATTTATAGTCTGAATAGCTAAGTGCATGAGTTCTCAGCTGGATCCTTGCTCTGAGATGTGTCCCCACTGTGCTTCCTTAATCACCACTATAATGTTGGTGAGGGAATGCTGATCATCTCTGATCCCCCTTACAGCAGCAATTATGAGGAAATAGATCTCTATAGAGAATGACTTCTCAGTTCTGTTCAAGCATTTACTAAAGGAAACTCACAGGTATTACATGTGGTATCATTGCCTGTCATTTCTCTTTCTCTTTCCTTTGTCATTTTTGAAGAAACCCTGTGTGCCAGCCCTTCTCTCTTGTCACTTCCACAAGCAAAATCTAATTTCCATAGTCTTTGCCTCTTTCCATATCTTTGTAGCTCTGAAGTTTGGTAGAATTAACTCATTGTCTAGACTTCCCTTCCTCCTACTCCCTCAGCCCTGGTTGGGGAGGTCAATGAGGACATTGAGTAAGGAAAAACTTCCTAAAAGTTAGAACAGTCTAAAAGTGTAATAGGATGTCTTAGGAAGTAGTGGGTTGCTCACAGGAGGTCTTCAAACAAAGACAAGAAGACTTATTTGCCAGGTGTATTTCAGAAAGACCATAGATATAGGGCTTCAAAAGAACTCATTGATCAATTAGTTCAGCCAGTTCCCTCACCTATAAAGGTGAGGAAACTGACAGCTATTGAGGCCAAATGACTTTTGCAAGGTAAGCCATATAGTAAGTGGCAGGGCCAGGATTTCAACCTAGGTCCAATTCCAAATTGCACCACACTGCCTGCCTCAATAGATTCTTATTCAGCTATATGTCAGATTTGTTGTTCAGCTGTTTTCAGTCATGTCCTACTCTTCATGTCCCCATTTGGGGTTTTCCTGGCAAAGATATGAGTGGTTTGCCATTGAACATAGAAGTAATATATGTTAGCTGTTCCCCTGCTTTTCCTCCTACCTGTATAACTTCTCCTTCTTTGCTGGTTCATCTTCTTCCTCCTGCCACTCTTAGACCTTCCATATTCCACTTCCCTATCTTCATTTATCACCTTTATATGGTTGACTTTCATATATATATACTATTGTTGTTCCATTGTCTTCAGTCATATCTGACTCTTTGTAACCCCACTTGGGATCTTCTTGGCAAAAATAATGGAGCGGTTTACTATTTCCTTCTCCAGCTCATTTTACAGTTGAGGAAACTGAGGCAAACAGGATTAAGTGACTTGCCCAGGGTCAGTCAGATTTAAACTAAGGAAGGTGAGTCTTCTTGACTCCAGATCCAGCACCCTATCTACTGCACCACCTGTTATCAGACTAAATAGCCTTAAAAACCTTTCCAACCAGAAATCTTATGAACTTATACACAACATTCTCAGAGAGGGTAAAACTGAATGAGACTCTGGAAACTCACTTCACGGAACTACTTTGTAGTATTGACTACTGTTCTAGAATTTATGGTGAGAAGGTACTGTAGAGATAATATAGCCTAACTTCCTTATTTTACAGATGACGAAACCAAACCAAAAGACCAAATTGCACAGCTAATAAATAGCAAAGCCAAGTTTCTAACCCAGACCTCTGATTATAAAACCAATGCTTTTTCCATTAAACAACTTAATGCCAAATCCTGCCATTTCCCTCCTTTCCCTTACCCCTCTCTTAGAGAGTAAGCAATTTGATATAGGTCATACATGTGCAATCATGTAAAACATGTTTCCATATTAATCATGTTACAAAAGAAGATACAGACCCAAAGGGAAAAAAATCATGAAAAGATAAAGAAAATGAAAAATAGTATGTTTCCATCTGCATTCAGACTCCATAGTTCTTTGTCAGCATTTTTCATGATGAGTCCTTAGGAATTATCTTGAGTCATTGTATTGCTGAGAATAGCTAAGTTATTCATAGCTGATCAACATACAATCTTACTGTTACTATGTACAATGTCCTATTGGTTTTGCTCACTTTACTTTGTATCAGTTCATGTAAGTGTTTCCAGGTTTTTCTAAAATCAGCCTACTAGTCATTTCTTATAGCACAACAGCATTCCATTACAATCATATACTGAAACTTGTTCATTCCCTATTGAAGGACAACCCTTTGATATCCAATTCTTTGCCACTACAAAAAGAGTTACTATAAATATTTTTATACAAATAGGCCCTTTAACCTTTTAAAAAAAATCTCTTTGAGATACAACTAGTGATGGTATTACTGGATCAAAGGGTATGTGCAGTTTTATAGCTCTTTGGGCATAGTTGCAAATTGCTCTCTAGAATGGTTGGATCAGTTCACAACTCCACCAATAATGCATTCGTGTCCCAATTTTCCTGCATCCTCTCCAGCATTTATCATTTTCCTTTCCTGTCATATTAGTCAATCTGATAGGTGTGAGATAGTACCTCAGAATTGTTCTAACTGGTATTTCTCTCATCAATAGTGAGTTAGAGCAGAAGAGGCTAGAGGGGCCTCAGTGGAACAAGGCCTTTCTGGGAGGATCCAAGAAAGCCTCTCTTTCTGGGTCCTGACTATAGATAGCTTTGATTTCTTCGTCTGAAAACTACCTATTCATATCCTTTGACCATTGTCAATCAGGAAATGACCTGAATTCTTATAAATTTGATTCAGTTATTTATATATTTGAGAAATGAGACTTTTATCAGAGATACTTGTTGTAAAAAAAAAAAAACCTGTTTCCAGGTTTTCTGCTTTCTTTGTAATCTTGGTTGCATTGGTTTTATTTGTGCGAAACCTTTTTAATTTAATATAATCAAAATTTTAAAGGATGGATATGCTTTCAATAAGCAAAAATAAAGGGAGGCTATTTCATATACATGAGCAAAGACAGGAAGAAGAGAAAGCACAAGGGTTGTTGGGTAAGGAGTAGTGTAGGAAAGAGTAATGGAGATAAGACTGGGAAGTAAGTGGGGGCCAGTGCATGGGGCACCTTGACTTCCAGTCAAAGGAATTTAGACAATCACATAGGCACTGGAGAAGCACAGACAGATTTTGAGTAAGGGAGGGATGTTTAAGGAAAGTTCCCATGACAATGCTCTGTACAACAGATTAGAGGGAAAGAGACTGGAGCCAGGGAACCCAAGAAACCTTTTCAGTTGCCCAGACATAAGGCAATAAGGTTCTGAACTGGGGTGATGGCAGTGGAAGGAAGAAAATAGAAATAAGACATTCAAAAGGAAGAGCTGACAGGACTTAGTGACTGATTTGATTAAGGGTGGGAGGACAAAAAAGACAGAAGAATCAAAGATGACTCATATTTCTAGGCTCAGTAAATGGGAAAAGGCGGTGCTGTTATGGAAAAAGAGAGAAGGCAGAAGGAGGAACTTGTTTTGAGGGAAAGATACTCAGTTTAGTTTGGGACATTCAGAGTTTGAAGACTAGGGGGACTGTCTGTCAGGCAAATGACAATGTGGGGCTAGAGTTCAAAAGAGACATTAGACCTAGCGATTTGGAGGAGATGTCAAAATAAAAATTAATAGCTGAAGTTCTACAAATTAATGAGATCTTTGAGAGAGACAGAAAGAAAGAAAAAGAGGGGGGGGACTTATAGAACTTTGGGGAACACCCCCATTAAAGAGGAAAAAGGAATCAATGAAGGAATCAAGGAACAAGCTGTCAGAAAGGTAGAAGAACCAAAATGGTGTAGTATCAAGGGACCCCAAAGGGAAGGGAATAAACATTTTTAAGTAGCACCTACTATGTGCTAGGTGCTGTGCTAAGTGCTTTTTACAAATATCTCATTTGGTCCTCATAACAACCCAGAGAAGTCGGTGCTATTATTATCCCCATTTTACAGGTGAGGAAACTGAGGTAAACAGAGGTTAAGGGACTGGCCCAGAGTCATACAGCTAGTGTCTTAGGCCATATTGGAACTTGAGTCTTCCTTATTCCAGACCCAGTGCTCTATCCACTGAACCACTAGCTGCCTCTAAGGGAAAAGGGATGTAAATAGTAGGAGGGGGGTGGTGACCCACAAGAGCTACTATGCGCTGAGCACTACGCTTCCCTTACCTCATTTAAGACTAAGGTCAAATCCCACCTTCTGCAAGAGATCTCTCCAGTCCCCCCTTCCAGCTAGTGCCTTCTTCCTGAGATTACTTTCTACTTATTCCATATGTATCTTGTATGTACATAGGCATTTGTGTATCATCCCCCATTAGAATGTGAGCTCCTCGAGGGAAGGGATTCCATTTTTGCCTTTCTTTGTATCCTTAGCATTTAGTACAGTGCCTGGCAATGGTGACTGACTGCTAATCAGTCTTTATAAAATGAATTTATTTAACCTTAAGTGAAGAATTTTGAATTTATAGCTGCTAAGTTTAATCTTTATAGATCCATCCCACTATCCCAACCTGTTCGGAACATTTTGAATCCTCATCCTCTAGTCCAAACTCTTAACTCCCAACTTCGTTAACGTCAACAAATTTAATAAGCACATCTTCTTTGTCTTCAAGACATTGATAAGAGTGTTGAACAGAGTAGAATGAAGTATAGGTACCTATAGTCTATTAATAGTAACATTAAAACAATAATTGAGTTTCCAGCTCAGTTAATTCCACCTCAAGAAATCACACACACACACACA